>JBBBDQ010000929.1:450000-455000 GCA_037127315.1 Ascarosepion bandense
AGAGACAATGTGTCATCATGTTCAGTGAAGAGGAATACAGAAATATTTTAATAAGATGCATTTAAAACATATTCATTTGATAAGTTAATTTCTGTGAGAGACAATGTGTCATCATGTTCAGTGAAGAGGAATATAGAAATATTTTAATAAGATGCATTTAAAACATATTCATTTGATAAGTTAATTTCTGTGAGAGACAATGTGTCATCATGTTCAGTGAAGAGGAATATAGAAATATTTTAATAAGATGCATTTAAAACATATTCATTTGATAAGTTATCTTACTTTTTTTATAATCGTGTCGCCCCAAGCATGGCATTTTAATGCCACTGTTTTACAGGGGCTTACATAGAAGGAAAGTAATGAGAAGGAGTGACAGGTTATAGGGGGTGTCAGGAAGTTGGTACAAGAAGGATGAGAATACTGGTGAAAGTGGAGTGGACAGAGAAAGGAGCACGAGAGAGTGGATGCAGGTTAGTGAGATAGGAGATTACTATTGACATTACATTTAAATTCTTGGAGATTGTAGCTGTCGGGAAAGCAAGTAAATGGAAGAGAATTCCACAGGCGGGAAGTGCGAGAAAAGATGCTACTGGAGTAGAATTTGCGTTTACAATTTATTGATTTCACAGTAAAAGGGCGGGTCCTAGTTGCTAAACTTGTGTCTCGAGAAAATTAATATAAAAGGGCACCAGTGAGCTAAGTTCATCTGAGCAGAAACTGTGAAAGTATTTGTAGAAGAGACACAGGGAAGTCATACTGCAACTGCCAGAAAGCGAATGTATCCTGCCTGCCAAGTCAGGATCAGTCACATTACAGATTATCCGTTGAATTTTGTCAAGGACCTCTAGGTGGATAGCAGGAGTACCGGACCAGATATGGCAGCAATACTCAATGCACGGGCGGATGGTAGATTTGTATATGTGCAGGATTGTTTCGGACGGGAAAACCTTCGGACGTGAAAACCTTCCTGACCCTTCACAGAGAACCGACCTTCTTTTCAGCGGATTTAGCTATGGATTCTGTATAGTCATTCCACTTGAGGTCTAATGTGACAGTTAAGCCGAGGAGGTGCAGTGTTTTACTTTCAGGGAGACTAGCCTGATCCATGCTCTTGGGCGGCAGGAACGATTGTCTGTGATGGCTAATAGGTAGCAGCTTCGTTTTGGAAGCATTAAAATTTACGAGCCATTTCTTACTCCAGTCCCCCACGGATTGGAGGTCCTTTTCAAGCTCGGCAGTGATGTTTGCTGTCAGCCTCGGTTTTTTACTACATGTTAATCTGATATAAATGTTTGGGAAAGTTTTAAAGATTTTTTTGCAGTTTGATATTTACCAGCACAAATGCATTTTCGGACATGATACCGATTAATATTAAGTGAATTTCTTCGGAATAATTTTAAAGTATTAAGACACAGGAAAATTTTATTAGAAACAAAGAAGAAATTGCTAGATTTTCATGTGATATCAGTTCTTCAATACGACAGTGAATGCTGGACAATATCATCGAAGATGAGAAAAAACTTCAAGCAGTGGAAATGTGGTTCTACAGAAGGATGCTGCGGATATCATGGATCGAGCAATGATGAGGTTTTTGAAAGAATGGCATTGAAATAAGACTTATAGTGAGCATCAGGAAGAGAAAACTAAAGTTCCTGGGACATGCAATGAGGAAGAAGAACTTAGAAAACCTGACACTGACAGGCCGGATAGAAGGAAAAAGAGACAGAGGAAGGCAGCAGGTAACATATTTGAAGGACCTGATCAGGTGGATGACGGAACGGGGTTTGCGTGGAGTAACAGGAAAAAACATATTAAGAGCCACCAGGCATAGGGAGACGTGGAGAACCATGATCGCCTTCGTCCTGAAAGGATACAGCACGTAGAAGAAGAATTATAACACTTCGGAATTAGAAAATTCTTTCCAAGTATTTATGTCTTTATATATCTGCCTCACTGGCCATTACAAAGAAAACTTTTACAATTATTTATTAAATTAAATGTCTCTGAACAGTTTTTCGTTCTGTAATTATAATTTTAAATCAAACTTTATTGGAGCTTCAGTAATCTAGCTAAGCATATTAAAATATCACGTTCATAGTAGAGGTTTTTAAGGAGACATTAATATTGTGCAAACTTTGGCTGAAAAGTTTGAATCTTGTGATCAAATTGCATCTAATACAATATTAAAATGTAGCTTTTTTAAATAGTCTTCATTTATTGTTTCTCAAATGATACTGAAAAGGAAGGAAATCTTGTGAGAAATTAATATTTGTTATGTTAATTAAAAATTAATTGGAAATCATATAAAATGAAAAATGGATATTTGTTATGGCGAGTCATTTTTCAACGTGAGACTGCAAACTTATTTATATTGCAATGTAAGGCTTTATTCATATAAAATGTATAAAAGTGAGTGAGTAGAGAGAAAAAAAGAGGGTGTTCAGAGAGAAGATGAGAGGAAAGTGTAGAAAACGAGATTTTCGAAAGTTGCTATACTAAATATTTATTCTGTTCTTTCTTCTCTTGCACATCATGTTGATTATATCTTTGGAAATGTTTTGGTGATTTTTTTTCTTTTTGGACTCATATTCCATCAATTTCTGAAGCCATCTGCTCAACACCCATCTCCATCAAGATAGCCTCGGAAAAAAATAGATTGGAACAAGAAGGTTTCTCACGCAGCAAGAAATAAATAATAGAAAAGCCAGTCAGTGACGAATGTATACACAACATTTTCTTTATCTTCACTTGTAGCGTTGTAAAAAGTATGAAAAAAAAAACGGGAAAAAATGTTGTTATATATATATATATATATATATATATATATATTGTCATCTGCAGACAATATATATATATATTGTCATCTGCAGACAGATCTGTTTTGCTGTATCACAGCTCATCAGTACGGTTAGACTCCGATTACTTTTTAACCCTTTTATATATATATATATATATATATATATATATATATATATCAGCATGCAGTGTGGGTATAGAAGATTCCAAAGAAGTAAAAGAAGTATCCTGTACAGACAGTGGGAGGATAACTCTCTAAGAGAGCTCTAAACATATATGCATATAAATGCATATAGAGAAAATATAAGAAAAATTAAGACAGACACGTTATTTCATGGTGAATTGGAAGTATAGGCCTATTTCAAGCGAACCATCTTCAGCTTCCTTCTTTATTTTACTAAGGATTATACACGATTATAAGGATTCGTGTATAATCCTTTGTAAAATAAAGACGGAAGCTGACGATGGTTCGCCTGAAATAGTCCATACTTCCAATTCACCATGAAATAACGTGTCTGTCTTAATTGTTCATATATATATATATACATATATCAAGTACAGCATTAGAGAAATATATCACAAAGTGGAATGAGTTTTCTTGTAACGCGTTTCGAATTTAAGGACTTCATTGCAGTAAAGTTTTTCTGTTGGTAGATAACAAATGAGCAATGCTGTAAATTTTAAAGGTTAGTGTGTTATAGCCTATCCGATTTAATTTAGATTTGATTTTTTCATCACTTTTGGCAGTAGATATCCCACACTGTGATAAGCGATTTTCTGCAATATATATATATATATATATATATATATATATATATATATATATTCTAAACATACACTGTTAAATAAAAGAGACAAAGAACGTCCATTATGCTTAATCATGAGCCGTTCTAAACATCGCATTTTGGCTTTAATTTCAGGTGAAAATAAAGACAAACTTTCTCCAACATTTGGATATTTTTTTTATTAAGTTGGTTCTATACTGTCGACTCACATGAATCATCTTCAGAAAAGTTACAAGGACGTTAACACAAAAAATCCACCATCAACGACAATTTTATCGTGTGTTGATATAAAACTCCGTTAAGCAACGGCAACAGTTACCAAAAATAGCAAACACAGTTCGCAAATTTGCAATGCGGTTCTATGACGTCACACCGCGTGAAATCTCAAATTGATAACAGAATCATATATTTAAATGCAATGTAATGTGTTTTGACCAGATTTAAACGTGATTTTATTAAGTGTGTGCTGGTTGGATTTAATGTAGATTGTCTCTAATATCTGAAGATTCTTTTTACTGTGTGTATGATTGGTGACTATTGTATTGTTGACTAAAATCTGTCTGATATTAACTACATGTTTATGTTTTTGTAAGAAATGTTGTTTAATTGCACTCTGATCAGAAAGGTGACAGGTAAGTCGAAGGGAGACCGTGGTTGTAGTAAAACCAATATATGTAGTGGGTTATTATTAGTACCAGAGATACAATCTCTGAACGTGCATGTAAATGGATACAATACATTTGTTTTTTTTTGTAAATGATTTAGTTGTGTGCTTGTAGGGTTATTTGAGGTTGACTGTTTTTAATTTTTTATAATATATGATGAGTTTAATTTGATTATTATTATTTATTGGTTTAACATTTCTACGTATTATGTTTTTGAGATTTTTTTCATCTTGTTTGTAATTATTGTCTTATAATGTATTTGGTTGCAATAGTATAAGTTAATAGTGTTATGTTTATTTTGATGTACACCATTATTATTAATATTATCAATATTGTTAGAGCTATTATTAAGTTTGTTGAGATACATTTTAATTTGTTGATCAATAACGGAGTTAGGAAATCCATTATTGACAAGTGTTTGCTTAATGTTGTGTAATTCTTTATAAAATATGGATTTGGAAGAAATTATCATTTGTGTGCGTTGAATTAAGCTTTTTATAACAGCTAACTTATATCGTTAGGGGCATTCACTATTATAATTAAGAAGTCACGAGTTTATTCTAGTTGGTTCCTATATAGAGAAGTAGTAACTCTATGCGTGCTAAAAATGTATATGTTGAATATATCTATCTATATGTATTTATATGTATATGTGTATGTGAGTGTGTGTGTGTGCTTGTGTGTAACTGCACACTGGTTGATTTAATATAATCCTTAAGTAAAAAAAAAATTTCATCTTTATTTTTGTATT
>JBBBDQ010000929.1:457500-485000 GCA_037127315.1 Ascarosepion bandense
CAGATGGAACTTTCTTGTTTTATATTAGTTACATTATATATAAGACATCCTGCCTAAAAAACGGCTTAGGTTACATATTTCGGAAAAATCTCAATTATATATCATTTAACTGCACACTTCTTCTTCTATGTGCCCTGTCCCTTCAGGACGTAGGCGATCATGGGTCTCCACGTCTCCCTATCCCTTGTGTCTCTTAGTATGTTTGCTCCTGTTGCTCCTGGCAACCCCCGTTCCGTCATCCACCTGATCAGGCCCTGCAAATTTGTTATCCGCTGCCTTCCTCTGTCTCTCCTTCCTTCTATCTGACCAGTCAGTATCAGGTTCTCCAGGCTCTCCTTCCTCATTGCATGTCACAGGAACTTCAGTTGTCTCTTCCTGATGCTCAGCATCTATTTCCTTTTTGTTGCCATTCTTTCTAACACCTCGTCGTTGCTTGTATGCTCAGTCCACGATATCCGTAGCATCCTTCTGTAGAACCACATTTCGTCCGCTTCCAGTTTTGTCCTCATTTTCGATGATATTGTCCAGCATTCACAGCCGTATTGAAGAACTGACATCACGTAGCAGTGTAGCACTCTTTTCTTCGTTTCTATTGAGATTTTCCTGTGTGTTAGTATTTTGCTCATCTTCTGGAACGCGTCCTTTGCCATGCCAATTCGCCTTCGGATCTCCGTGTCGCACTTTCCATCTCCTGTTAGAACACTTCCTAGGTATTTAAATTCTTGTACTTGTTTGATTCTGTTATCCACCACCTATATTTGGCATTTTGGGTTGTATCTTTTGCTGATGACCATGCACTCAGTTTTCTTAAAGTTTATTTGTAGTCCCTTCTTGTCACTCTACAGTGCTACTTTCTGTATGAGGTCTTGTAGTTTCCTTTCCGTGTCCGCAATCAGCACTGTATCGTCCGCATACCTTATGTTGTTCAGGTTGTGGCCTCCAATAACAAATCCTTGCGTGTCATGTAGGGTCCTCAAAATATTCTCGCTGTATAGGTTGAACAAATCCGTTGAAAAGACACATCCTTGTCTTATACCTTTTTCTATCTTTGTAAATCTACTGAGATCGTTGCCTGTCCGTATGCAGGCCGTTTGCTGCCAGTAGAGATTCTTGATTATTCTTATGTCTTTGCCGAAAATGTCGAGATTGCCCAGCATCGCCATCAATTCTTTGTGTCGTGTCGTATTTTGTCGAAGTGTTACCAAACGCCATCCGTAACATAGTTGTCGAGAATACAATGATAATATCAGAAAAATACGTATAAAAACACAAGAGACATACAATAAAAAAAATTAAACCGCAGTTTCTTTTTAGTCGTATTTTTTTTTTGTATTTTTATATTTATATAGGTTGGTATGTAAATGATATTTGTGTGTACATGTGTATTATATTTGTATGTATAACATATGTTTTTAATTTATATGTATATGCTTGACCCTGGATGTGTGTAATATATATATATATATATATATATATATATATATATATATATATATATATATACTAGCAATATAGCCCGGTGTAATGAAAGCTTTAAAACTAATCCATGGTACATATATATATACCAAAATTACATAATGATATTTTGGAATACCAAACAGTAAATCCGTTCAATAAAATCACCACTGGATTCAATCATGGCCACCAGACGATTTCGAAATTTCCTGCTGCACTTCTGTACGGTTTCCTGGTTTCAGTTGACGATTGTTGCCATAATCATTGACTTCCTAAGTTTTGTTGAGCTTTCACTCAACTACACCCTAACCATTATAATCCGAGATTTTGCAGTATTTGATGGACAGATGTAAGGGATGATGTGGTCGCAGAAAATGTCTGTCAGCTATCACTGGCTTTTTTTTCTGTTTGTGCCGCATGGTGTAGAGTCCTGTTGCTGGACATAGTCTCTTCCCTCTACTACCCATTTGTCTCTGGGCAGAACTACTTCCGTGTCTAGTCTGAACCCATGTGGGAAGATGAATGAAGGTATAACATTGCCATCAGTCGCGATCACTTCAAAAGCCTTGGACTCTTATTTCGAATCTTCTGGACTGTCCTCAGAAAGACACCTAAACGCGAAAAAAAATGCATTACACCATTTCTAGATATCCGGTGAAGTGAATTACTTACAGACGGTACCCAACTGACCCTACTATACTGCATAGTTGAAAAATTTAAAAAAAACATACGACGTGCATTCGCGAAATTAAAAATATAATTTTGCGTTAATTTACTCATGGCTCAGCACGCGCGCGCACACACACACACACACACACACACACACACACACATATATATATATATATATATATATATATATATATATATATATATATACATATATATATATGTATATATATGTATATCATGTGTGTGTTTGTACGTGTTTTATACGGGTCTCTCATTCGACCTGCACCCGACTTTTTAATATTCAGTTTTCGAAACGTCTTTACATTTTCCTTTAGTGTTTTACCCGATGCCGTATATCGTAACCAACCGTTTACAATCAATAATATGTTTCCCAACTCGAAAAAACAAAAAAAAACAAACAAAGCAATCGATCACTACTACGGTATAAGTAACATCCCTAGTCCCGCAGACCGGCTACATGTCCTGCTGACATAGAAAAGGGATAAGGGTCTTAATTAAGATTATCTGACTGAGGCTTTTCATATTTAGATGTGTTTCCATATTCAGTTTTTATTTTATATCGGTTTGATTTTCAAGGCCGTATATTCCAGTTAACCCTAATATATAACGTCAAATTTTATAAAGAAAGATAAGTTTGCATCTCTTCTTCAGATAATTTATACGAACGGTATTTGGGTGAATATGGACATAACAACTAAACAAGAATTCTATTTCCGCTCTCTGATACTCCTTAACCACTACACAGCAAACATTTTCCGGCAAGGTGTCATATTAGATATTCAGTCCTTTTGTTTTATTTGCTGTTGACATTAATATTGCTGTAATAACACATCTTTCTTTCCACGTTATATGCTTGTTTTTTTTCAAGACAAATGTTCAAGCCAGAGGTATAGGAAATAGTTCGTCTTCCAAGATATCGCACATTATGAGATGAAGACAGCGTATCAGATTTTCTTTCTTCAACATTACTTGTATTCGTACAAACTTTTGCAGTGTAGAATTTTTTTCTCATGAAATGTTTTTCAGTTATCTTAATGCTCTGTGAATCTTTTTTTATTATCCTCTATTTTTAACCGTGAATTTCCTTGTTTCAGTTTCTTTTCCTCTTAGCGGAAAAGATTCAAGACTATATATAGTATTCTCATCCTTCTCTTACCTTTACCCACTTCCTGACACACCCTATAACCTGTCCTCTTATGTAACTTCCTGTAAAATGCCTTACTTGGGGCCATATGATTATACGCTAGAAAGTCTACCTCCTTCTACTGAGCGCCCGTAGCTCAGAGGTGGAATCGTCGACTGACGCCAATTCGGTTGGGTTTCAATCCTGGGTAAAAAGCAATCGGCTATCTAACTGTACTGATGAGCTGTGATACAGCAAAACAGATCTGTCTGTGGATGACTATATATATATATATATATATATATATATGTATGTGTGTGTGTGTATATATATATACACACACACATATATATATATATATATATATACATATATATATATATATATATATATATATATATATATATATATATATATATTACGAAGATTAACGAAACTTGGTTATAAACAACCGACAATTTTAAATGATTTGTTTGAACATTATTTTTGATGGATACTCGTATTTGAGTAAATGTTCTGTATATAATAAAAGAGTATTATATATTTGTTTCTACCGGCCTGATTATTTATGATAAATTTTTATTATGAAAATGTGTGTCATTCGGCAGGATTCGAATCTGCGACACTTGTCCACCTCGGGGAAGCCACCATGTGATCTGGCGCGTCTTAGACCTCTCGACCACGAATGACGATCAGTCTAAACGAAGTCAAATTAAGCCTATAACAGAATTTTCGAATTCATATTAATAACCATCTCTTCTCTGAAATGTATCGTAATGTCAATACTTAAATACGAGTATCGATCAAAAATAATGTTCAAACAGATCATTTCAAATTGTTGGTTGTTTATAACTAAGTTTCGTTAATCTTCGTTAATTTCCGTAACATGTTTACATTTGTTGACATTACGATACATTTCAGAGCGGAGATCGTTATAACGATGAATTCGAAAATTTGCAATAATTGATTTTACCGATTTTTAAGAACGCTTCCGTAACGTGGATATTTGAATGCTCACATGAGAGAAATTATGAGTAAGTGTAATCATATCATAAAATATCTATTAGGTGTATACAACCATGCTATAATTTCTTCTAATTTTAAAAATTGCGCGTTCAAAAATTCCCTGTTATTCATACTCTACAGCCATTCCACGTTAGGAATAAACTGAATTTTGCACTACCAGAGCTCATCAAAGGTGTCAAAATGTAAAAATTATACTAAAGTGTTTTTTGAATTTTAGATTTCTCTTCACGCTGAAACTAAATGCAAAACTTTCCTTACCCAATTCATCCGTGCGCTGCACGATCCAAATACTCTGATTCATTTTTCTCTGAAGACGGCTACAAAATTATTTTTTGACTACTTTTTCTGGCCTTATGCAGGTTAGGCTTATTTCCCCAAATGATTGTAATCTAAGAATGGGAATCATTTCTAAACTTGCGATTTCGAACTCTCGTTCGTAAAGATAACGCCGTTGTACTGCTTTATAGTTAAGATCCTTATTTCCGACCAATTTTGCGTCCCCAATCTAAATGCCTAGAAAGAAAAGGCACGCGGTACTATTTCTTCAAACGCCATTTGCGTAGACAAAAACTCAACGGGCTGCTTCATCGAATATTGGCAGTCGAAATACGTGGAGTAGTCTGTGAATGCAACGGCTATGTATATTGACGAAAGTTGTTTGAGGCAACAAACTAGAAATGCTTCCCCCATCATATCTGCACATTCAATTGAAAATGAGTGTTCATTTAGACAATCCAAATATACTTTATCAACTGCAACCTCCAGTGCTTCAGTGATTAACGATTAAGATCAACTTAGGTAATCAACGAAAGCAAAGACGAAAGCAAAAGCATGAGCTTTACTGAATGACGTTGAACGTAAACATACTTTGAGCAGAAAAGCTAGTACCATCGCAGAATGAGGCTCAGCGTGAACTTCGTCTAAATAGAATTGCTACATCTTGGGCCACCGCAAGAGCTTCACAGTATGATTCTCAGCGTGAACTTCGTCGTAGCAGAAATGATACAGCTATGGCCTCTGCACGAGCTTCAGAAAATGAAGCCCAGCCTGGACTTCGTCGTAGCAGAAATGATACAGCTATGGCCTCTGCACGAGCTTCAGAAAATGAAGCCCAGCCTGGACTTCGTCGTAGCAGAAATGATACAGCTATGGCCTCTGCACGAGCTTCAGAAAATGAAGCCCAGCCTGGACTTCGTCGTAGCAGAAATGATACAGCTATGGCCTCTGCACGAGCTTCAGAAAATGAAGCCCAGCCTGGACTTCGTCGTAGCAGAAATGCTACAACTACAGCTGCCGCACGAGCTTCAGAGAATGAAGTTCAACATTATCTTAGTTGGCATAGAGACGTTAATTATTTGACAACAAAGGGAATGGCAGAGAATGATGATAAACCATGGTTTGTCCAAAAAGATTTTAAGTCTAAAAGAAAAAACCCAGAAAAAACCCGAAAAAATAAGAAAAAGAACATTAGGCTCTCGACAAGAATGGCGAAGCCCGATCTGTTGCCTAGGATATCTCTGAAGTGTTCGACAGTGTCTGGCATGCTGGCTTTCTACGCAAACTGCGGAGCTATGGTATAATTGGACATTTGTTTGACATAGTCCAGTCATTCCTCTCTAACCGCACATTGAAGGTGGTATTAAACGGACATGCCTCCCAAAACTACTATACGAACGCGGGTGTACCTCAGGGCTCTATCCTAGGTCCTACGCTCTTTCTAATATACATTAATGATCTCCCCGATGACATAAGATCCCAAGTAGGTATGTACGTCGATGACACCACAAAAAATCTGGTGTGGGCGATAAAGCGAAGCTGTTATCAATTAACTATCATAAACAATCGCACCTACCTCCCATTAGCATGGAACAGGCGTGCCTCCCAGAGAGTAAAACACTACGCCTCCTTGGCCTCACACTCTCAGCGGACATCAAGTGGAATGAGTATATCGAATCCACTACTATGAAAGTCGGTTCTCTGTGCAGGGTCCAGAAGTTTTTCCCGTCTGAATCTATCCTGCACATATATTAATCTACCATCCGCCCGTGTACTGAATATTGCTGCCATATCTGGTCGGTTGCCCCTGCTATTCTCCTCGGGGTTTCTTGACAAAATTCAACGGAGAATCTGTAATAAGTTCGATACCAACTTGGCAGACCTGTTGCAGTCACTCTATCATCGGAATGACGTGGCTTCCCTGTGTCTCTTCTATAAATACTTTCACGGCTTCTGCTCCGATGAACTTAGTTCACTGGTGCCTCCTAGATATGAATTTGCACGAGATACTAAATTAACAACTAGGTTCCACCCTTTTAAAGTGAAACCGATAAAATGTAACCGCAATTTCTACTCCAACAGCTTCTTTTCTCGCACTTCCCGCCTGTGGAATTCTCTTCCACATACTTGCTTCCCCGACAGCTACAATCTTCAGGAGTTTAAATGTAAGGTCAATAGACACCTCCTAACACACTAACTCGAATCCATTCTCTCAAACACTCTTCCCATCTACCCAACCCACATCCTCGGCATCCTTACCCGTCTATCAACCTCCTTCTGACATTTCCTATATCTATAGGTGTTTCTCATCACTTTCCCCTATGTAACTCCCTGCGCAATAGTAGCAGTGGAATGCCTTGCTTGGGGTGAAATGATTGAAAAAAAAAGGATAAAAAACATAGTAAAAAGAAGAAAATAGGAGAAAAATCCATACAGACCGCTACATTGAACCTGAGAAATGACGTGAAAAAATAAATAAATAAATAAATAAGGGCGCTAAATACGGTTGCCAAAATTTTGGAGGAGAAAATTACCATAAAATTCCCGAAAATAGCCTCACAATATTGAAAAATGGTCAGAGAATAATAAGATTTTGGAAGAGAACTCAAAATAATCCGTCAAGAAGCCTACAAAATTGCCAAATGACCTCTAGAATCCTAAAATTTGAAATGTGATCGGTAGCTGAACCGAAAGGCTGCCTCTACGGCAGCTGCGTGAGTTCAAGTGACTAACGTTCAACGTTACGTTCATGCGTACAAAGAAACCGACGCAAAATAAAAGCTGCTGAGACTGAAGGTTAACGCGATGGTCATCTTAGCAGAAACGTTAATTCACTGTCAGCAGTAAGAGAAGTTGTGCATGGGAGTAGGCAAGTTAATTTCAAGAAGATGAAAAAAAGAAGAAAAGAAATAAGAAGAAAACAGAAAAAGATGAAGAAGAATTTGAAAAAGACAAAGAATCATTTGAATAAGAACTAGAAAAAAGAAAAATAATGAGAAAAAGAAGATGAAGAATATGAAGTTGAAGAAAAAAAAGACGAAGAAGAATACAAAAAAGAATACGAAGACGATGAAGGATACAAAAAAGAAGAACAAGAAAAAAAAGAACAAGAAAAGGACGAAGAGGTTGACAAAGACGAAGATGACGCAGAAAACGACTCATACGAAAAAGCCGGCGTAGATGATGACGAAGGAGTCGACGAGACAAAGAAGGAGGCGAAGACAAAGAAATCGACGAGGACTATCGTAAAGACGACGAAGATGAGGAGTACAACGAAGGCAAAGAATACGACGAAGACGCAGGAAGAGTGGAAGAAAAGGACAAAGAAGATGACCAAGTCGAAGATAAGGAAGAAAACGACGAAGACGAAGAAGTCGACGAAGACAAAGAGATGGTGAAACGAAGAGGTTGACGTCTAAACGTCCACTTATCATTTTCAGGTGCATGTTTAGATACACTAATAAAAGCATTTCTGGTTTGTTGACTTTCGATAATTGTTGGTCGATTCGGTTTTAGCTGAGGCTGGTCGTTTCGTATCCTTGGGCTGTCTGTAAAAACATGCAGTATGCTTCAAAGTTTTTGTAACGTCTAACTTTTCATATCCCATAAAATTTCACGTTTTCTACAAGGTGCCAACCTCTCCGACGTTGCAGAGATAATGCATCGACTTCTTCGTCGTCACAACCTCTTTGCATCACATTACAGGCTCTCTATTGCCCGTCTCCGTTCTTCTGTTTGTACATACATCATTCCAGTTTATTGTCAAAAGTGATCATGCATGAATCCTATTTTAAAAATACAACAAAAACCAATTGCATGTTTTTAACTTACGCGTCACAGCAACCTCATACTGGAGCTTCCTGAATAAACACTTGACCATACCATTTTAACATACCCCCCCACCCACCAAAAAAAACAAGAAAAAAAAAACGAAACAACGCTGGGCTATACGGCTATTATATATGTATATATATATATATATATATATATATATATATAACATGTCTGAAGTTATTATATAAGTAACATAAAAGTCAGTAACTGGAAATTGGTTCGTAAACTTTTTCATTGTTTTAACGATTGATTGATATGTCAAATCAAGGTTTGCATTAATTTTTTAGGTAGTTTCGTTGTGTTTATTTTTAAGTTATTGAACTTATAAAATCTAAAGCTAAGCAAAACCAGAAAATCATTTTTCAGTTCAATAACATGCTAAGAAAATCACTAACAACTTTTTATCATCTATAATTGAAAAAAAAAAACATATATGATAAATCTGAGTAATTTTCGTCTTAATATAATGACTGTTTTTTCTCAATAACAGACAGGAATCTATAACCCATTGATTTTGCTAGTCTTTGATTCAGCTTGTCCACTTTCCGATATGATGTTTTATTATTGATTTACATAAGGTCTGTTAGGTATCATATTCGTTGCCATCTTCATATAATGTCATTTACGCAACTAACGATAGATTTTTCGATCGTATTCAAATCAAAACATGATGATATCTATTCTATTATTTTCACTTCAGTTAAGCTTTTATGCTAAAACCTTAATGGGTAACCTTAACATGAGAAGGAGCCACACCGTTCATAAATACACACTTCTAATTGAAACTATAAGTCTTGATCTCGTGGCATTCACTTCAAGAAAACGCTGCCATTTGCTTGCAGTCTTATTTATGTAATTATTGGCTCAGTTTTGACGCTTTAAAATATTTGATTTACTGATTCTTGATAGATTAAATTTTACAATGTATTCAACACGTTTTCTCTTTATTGACTACCTCAATTCAAGCCTGAACACTGGTCAAATGTTTTAATAATTGGTTTTAGTTTACGTTTCATTGGAGAATGCGTATTGTTAAAGATTTAAATTTTGGTTGTTGTTAGTATTTTCTGTTTTTCAGCAAGTTTTCTATTACTCTGGGTTCAAATTATATATTACTAGCAGTATAGACCGGCATTACTCGTTTGTAAAGAAAGCTTTAAAACTAATCCATGGTCCTGGAGCTCAGACTCAACCTAAAATATATTTGTGTGAAGATTGGTGAGAATCGGATAAAAATTGTGGATTTGTATAAAGGACATACAGACAGATAAAAACACACACACACACACACACACACACACACACACACACACACACACACACACACAGAGACATCTTGCCTTTTCTATATATATATACATATATATATCTATATACAGGGTGGCCCATAAGTCACTTTACAGTTTGAAAATGAAACAACTGTTTCTTAAAAGAATATATTTAATTAATTCTTTTTTTTATTAAACAGTTTAGAGTGTGGAAATTTGTTCTGACCTAATTACAAAAGATAATGTCTCTTAAGTAGCCTCCATTCTCGGCTTCGCAATGTCAAACTCTTTCTAAGCTATTCTCCATGACAGTTCTTAACATCGGAGGTTGTAGAGAAAGAATTTCCTGTCATATGTTTGCCTTAAGTTCTTGGATGGTTCGAGGCTTATTTGCGTACACTTTGTCTTTAAGTTATCCCCAAATCCAAACGTCTGGTGCTGTCAAGTCAGGTGAATGTGGAGGCCATTCAAAATCTGAATTTCGAAAGATTTTTTTATCCTGAAACATCGCAGTTAAAAACTGCATTGTGGCTCTAGTTGTATGTGCAGTTGCTCCATCTTGTTGCTACCAATACCCTGGCATGTTTGCTAACTGAGGTTGAACAAAATTCACTAGCATATCTCTATATTTCTCAGCATTTTCATTCGCACCTTCAAAGAAGAAGGGCCCAATAACTCTTTCTGAGGTTACTCCACACCATACTGTGACTTTTACTGGGTGCATTGGACTTTCATGAACTTGGCGTGGATTTTCGGTGCCCCAGAATCTGGTATTCTGCTTATTGACACCACCATTCAAATGGAAATGAGCCTCATCTCCCATGATCAACTTGTGAATAAACTCATTGTCATTTCTTGTAGTTTCCAGAAACCTGACAGCGTAATTTAGTCGTTTCTGAAAGTCTGCTGGTTGTAAAAATTGCACTAATTGAACCTTGTAGGGATACGTGTGCAAGTCTCTTTGAATGTGTTGCAGAGAACTCCGTGAAATGCCAAGTTCTTGAGAACGCCTTTGAGTGGATGTGGTTGGGTTCTCCTCGATGCCACATCTCACATCTTCAGTATTTTCAGGTGTACGTACTGCACGACCTCATCTACGTCTAGACCTATCATTTACAGTGCCCTGCTCTTGAAAGCGCATCACTAAGTTCATTATTGCAGGCCTACTAGGAGGATGTCAAACACTGAAATGGCGCATATAAGATCTTTGCGTTGCAACAATTGACCATCTATTTTCAAAGTAAAATTCAAGTATCTTCAATCATTGTTTTCTTGCAAACTTATCCATACCATGCCCAAAGATTCTATTTAATAATCCTGAAAAAAGAAATAAAAATATATTAATATAAAAAAAGGTTATTTAATTTTTAAAATGTTAAGTGACTTATGGTCAACCTGTAATTATCGATTTTCTGCATTATTGAAACATCTGAATATCGTTTCTTCTGTCTTTGGCTATGAGTGTATCAAATTTGATTAAAATCGGCACTCCTTCTATAAACCGTATTTTCGATTATCGATTTTCGATATTTATCGGGGGCACCTCAACACAAAACCTAGCTAGGAACACTCGCAGACGCTTATAGTACAACTGTGTAAATTTTCAAGGAATTTGGTTCAGAGTACACACACATACAGACATACACACAGACAAAGTTCTATTTATAAATAAGTTTAGATAAAAAATAATAAAGAAATGTTTTTTATTAGATTTAAGAAGCCTTAAATTGATATTACTTAAACCTGCATAATAACATCAGACGTAGTTTTTATAATACTTCTAATAACTTTAATATGAAAGGAAAATTAACACCAAATATCACTATATTCTACCAGAGTGGTGTTGAATCTACCCTCCTCTACGGATCTGAGTGCTGGAGAATGACGAAGGCGGTTATCGTCAAACTTCGATCCTTTCACACCATATGCCTCCGACGAATACTGAGAATATTTTGGACAGAGATAATCTCCAATAAAGACCTTTTGAAGAAATGCAAGCAAGAGAATATGGTCACCATCATAACAAGAAGGCGGTGGAAAGATCCACAGTCAATCACATAAACAGCAATGCACTGGACCCCAGATGGCAAAAGAAAGAGGGGAAAACCTAAGAACGACATGGAGAAGTACGGTGGAGAATGAGATGAAAGCCATGCATTGCTCTTGGGGTTAATTGACTAGTCTGGCCTAAGATAGGCAGAGGTGGAGAAGCTTTGTTGCTGCTCTACACACCATTGGGTGTAACGGATGATGATGATGATGATGAAGATTCTAAAATTTAAGAAGAACCTCACCTCATCAATTCCTTCGTCTGACTTCTCGATCCTCTTTTAAGGAAGTATTCCCCTGTCCATATGTATGGAACATCTCCCTGTAGCTAGGGTGACATCACCCGAATCCCGTGACCACCAATATCTATGTCTCCGTCTGCCACTTCTCACTTCGGTTAGCTACCTATTCTTCCTTTAACGTTCCCCCTCCTCTCCCGACTGCTCCCTTCTAGACAGCATTCTGACTATATAGATAAGGCTACTTCCTACCACCCATTCGCTCACATATTTGTATTCGGAGATCTTAACGCCCATCATGCTGATTTGCTTAAAGACTCTGTTACTGATTCAGCTGGCATCCACGCCATGAACTTTGCCATTTCCCAATCCCTTGCGCAAGTAATGGACTTCCCCACACGCTTTCCAAGCACTCCCTCTGAACACGCCTCTCTACTAGATATATGCTTTACCTCTGCACCTGACTCCTGCTAAGTCTCGCAGCTTTGCCCTCTCAGCAACTCCGATCATGCTGTTGTCTCTCTTAATATTTCTCTCCATTCTCACTCCCCCCAGGTGCCTCCTACCTACTGCTACCAAAGAGCTGACTGGCATGCGTTTCGCGATTTCCTATGAGATGTCCCTTGGGGAAAAGTGTTCGATCTCCCAGTTGATGACTACGCCTCTGAGATTTCCTCCTGGGTGAAAGCTGGCATTGATGCCTTCATACCTTCCAGGAAGTTTCGTCTCAAACCTCATTCCTCCCCTTGGTTCTCTCCTGCCTGTTCGGCCGTCATTGCCCACAAGAACCACTACTTCCGACTATTTCGAAGTCAGTCATCTGGCCGCAATAGGCGGCTATACAGTCTGCTCGTAATGAGTGCAAGAGAATCCTGAATGACGCCAAGCATTTGTTTGCTGAGAAAATAAGACCGTGCATAGCTAACCGCAAGTTGAGCTCCAAGGACTATTGGCGGTTATGTAAACGGGTGTCCTTTATCCCTCCTTTAATCAATGAATTTTAGGTCCTTACATCATCAGCGGACAAGGCTGAGTGCTTTGCTCTCAGATTCTCATCCAACTCGATATTTGACTCATCTTGGGTACCCTCACCCGTCTTCCCTATTAGAACTATGGCTAAACTGTACGATGTATACATTACCCCGACATCAGTATCTCGAGTAGTATCAGAACTTGATTCCCCATAAGGCGAGCGGCGGTGATGGAATCCCTGTGATCGTACTTACGAAATATGCCCCTGAACTCTCCTCTCTCCTCTCTAAACTGTACAACGACTGTCTTTCTGCTTCCTGTTTCCCTGTATGCTGGAAGTCCTCTTCTATCGTTTCTGTATTTACGAACTCTGGTGAACCCTCGGACCCATCCAACTATCGCATTATCAATCTTTTACCAATTTTCGATCGAGGCCATTATTAATGCTGAAATAGTTCAACATCTTACTGCCCATGAACTCTTTTCTGACAGGTAGTATGACTTCCGTTTTTCCAGGTCCACGGCCGACATGCTAACAACCATTACGGAGTACATACTCCAGGCCATTTAGGAGTCCGGCGAGGCTCGTGCTGTTGCTCTGGACATCTCCAATGCTTTTGCAGGGTTTGGCATGCTGGCCTTTTATGCAAGCTACGTGGTTACGGTATTACCGGACGCTTGCTTGATCTGATCCAATCTTTTCTAAATAACCACACAATGAAGCTCGTTTGAATGGGCATGCCTCCACATCCTACTGTACAAATGCTGGTGTTCTTCAAGGCTCTGTCCTAGGTCCGACTGTTTTCCTAATTTTCATAAATGATTTCACTGACGAGATCAAGCGGAAAGTAGGCATCTACGCAGATGACACCACAATTTACTCCCATATCAGTAAGAAATCCGGCGTGGCGGACAAACATAACCTCATTGCTGATCTTGAGAGGTATCTACATTCTGTAGTGGATTGGGGTAAGAAGCTTGTAAATTTCAATGCGTCTAAGACCAAGCTGCTGTCTGTCCATCATCACAGGCAACCATTCCTGCCTCCCATAAGCATGGACCAAGCGAGTCTCCCTGAGAGTAATGCACTGCGCCTCCTCGGCCTAACCCTCTCTTCCGATCTCAAATGAAACCACTACATTGAGTCAATAGCTAAATATACTGCTGGGAAGTTTGGGTCACTTTTTCGGGCCAGGATGTTTTTCCCGCCTGAATCCATCCTGCATATATACAAATCAACCATTCTTCCGTGCATGGAGTATTGCTGCCATATATTGTCAGATGCTCCTGCTGTTCATCTCAGTGTTCTTGACAGGCTCCAAAGGAGAATCAGTAATGTGATAGATAACGACTTGGAGGCTCAACTCCAGCCACTTCCCCACCGACGGAATGTCACGTCCCTTTGTCTGTTCTATAAATACTTTCATGGCTTCTGCTCCAACGAATTTAAGTTACTGGTGCCTCTGCAACAGGTGTTTACTCGTGTAGCCAGACTGGCAAATGGGTCTCACCCATTAGATCAAACAAAAATGCAGATGACAATTCTACTCCTGCAGCTTCTATTCTCTCACTTCCCGTCTGTGGAACTCGCTTCCATATTTTTGCTTTCCTGACGACTGCAACCTACAGGAATTTAAATGCAATGTCAATACTCATCTCTTAACCACATGACTCTAGTTCTTTCTTCAACACCCTGTATATCCTTTCCTTTGTTTCCACTTTTGCAACTGTCATCTCACCTGTATTCTCATCCTTCTCTTGCTCCTTATTAACTGGTTCATCTTTCCTTTCACTCTCTTCTATCTAATCTTTTTACACTTATTGGAATCAGCATAATAATCAGTGACGTTACCGCCTTGCTCAGTGTGATACGATTAGAAAAATATATGCCTACAATAATTCATCCAAAATCTGTAAACTGGGCCATGAAAAAAATATGTAAAATTGCTTTCCAAAACCAAAACAAACTAGTAAATAATAAAATGATTTTTGTTTTTTTATAGTATTTATTTATTTCTATTATTATATATATATATTTGATATTTCAGACCGGCCTCGGCCTTTCATCAGAAATAAAACATGTCCAAATAGTGGATATATTGGTGAATCTAGAAACAGTTTTATATTCCGTTTTAATAATCATAAACTAAGCATACGCGAAAACAACCCTTATTCCCCCATAGCTGAACACTTCAATCAACCAGGACACACATTAGAAAACTGCAAATATTTACTGATAGATTCCGATTTTAGTTCCACATACTCACGCAGAAAAAAAGAAAAATACTGAATTTTAAAATTAAATACATATAGGCTAGGGTTAAATAGGGACTTATGTATTTTGAATCTTTATAAATATTTCAACAGTTAAACATTTTTTAGATACATTTAAAATTTTTTCTTTAAAACAACATTTAAATGTGTTATTACAGTTAGGTTTACATTTAAAAATATTCTAACTCTATTGCATCACACGACGGACGCTTCTTGCGACGGACGCTTCTCGCGACGGACCTTTCTAGTTTAAATTTTAAAATCATTTGTCGATCTGAAATATCAAATAGGTCGATCTGAAATATCAAATATATATATATATATATATATATATATATATATATATATATAATAGAAATAAATAAATACTGTCAAAAAACATTTTTAACTTACAACTTTTTTAGTAGTTTTTCCTATACATATTAAGACAATATACGCGTATTATCATTAAGCTATATATATATATATATATATATATAATTTTTTCTAAACATATACTGTTAACTATAACAGAATAAATGTCAGTTATGTTTAATCATGAACCGTTCTAACCATCGTATTTTGGCCTTAATTTTAGAAGACAATAAAGAAGACAATATTGTCCAACATTCTTATATTTTTATGTTCTTGCTTCTAAGCTTTCGGCTCACATGAACCATCTTCAGAGAGGTTACAGGGACGTTAACATAAATACATCCACCATCAAAGGTGATTTTATCTTGTGTTGACATAGCCCTGTAGGTCATTTTAGAGAGATTTTAGTCGATAACACAACAATACTCACACATGGATACAGTAAAAACAACCTTTGGATATTGCAGGCTATCTACATTACATCAGAACAACCCACACTTAATAAAATCACATTTCAGTCTGGTCATAACACATTACCTTGCATTTAGACATATAGTTCTGTTAACATTTCGGTCTCCCCCGCGGTGTTACGTCAGAGTACCGCATTACAAATTTACAAACTGCGTCTGCTATTCGGTGATTGTTATCGTTGCATAGCAATGTTTTATTTCAAAACATGATAAAATCATCATTGATCGTGGTTATCTTTATATAACCTCGCTGAGGATGGCTCATGTGAGCCGAAAGCTTGGAACCAGCATAATAAAAAGTTATTTAAATATTGGACAATTTTTGTTTTTATTTTCCCCTGAAATTAAAACCCAAAATGCGATGTTTAGAAGAGCTCAAGGTTAAACATAATAGTCATTCATTGTCTGTTATATTTAACACGAAATGTTTAAAAAATTATCTGCTGCCTCGATACACTATATATATATATAAATATATATATGTGTGTGTGTGTGCGTGTGTTGTGTGTGTGTGTGTCTCTCTCTCTCTCTCTGTGTTTCTGTGTGTGTGTGTGTGTTGTGTGTGTGTGTGTCTCTCTCTGTGTTTGTGTGTTTGTGTGTGTGTGATTAGCAGCCATTCTTTTTAGCAGGTTTCTTTGAAAGCGACCAACAAGGAAGAATTTTATTTTTACCTGATATATATATATATACTTAATTATAATAAAGCAGCACCAATTATGATTTAATTTGGTTTCTTCTTTTGAGCTCTATATATTTGTCGTTTTTTATCTAAATTGTTAGCCTGGCCCTGAAGATCCGTTGTATGAAACCGCGGTCGGTGTTGGCTCATTTTTAGATTTAATGTACTATCTATCTATCTATCTATGCAGGAATGCAGGAACCATCTTTAAACGGATCTAGCAGCATAATTGTTGCAAGTTTTGTGCATTTTGTAATATTCAAAACCTAACCATTGTGTGTAAGATGATAGTGTGTCAGTTTTATGACATGAAACCCACTTTCGTCGAAGTTATTTACAACACAAAAAGAAGCTAATAAAATAAACCATAGAACAATAAGCAAATCTGATACACACAAGCGGCCATAGCGCCATCTTTAGAATAATCGTAGAGGTTATCATTTTAGAATTGCTGAAACTAAAGTAGAAAGTGCACAGCAACGAAACATGTTTTTCATTTTCTATAAGTACAATGTAATTTCAAAATTACATAACTCATGTGGTCACTTTTCTCATAAGTGTATAGTAGTAATGTTAATAGAATTACATCAAGAGGCAGTAAATTGCTGATACATTTTCAATGTAAATAAAAAATGAATCACACAAATTAAATATGAGCGGCAGATTTTCGGAGATTTGTAGAAGGCTAAAAAATGTTTTTTAAAAAAGTAACGTAAATAGTGCGTTGTGGTGTAGTAGATATCTACTCGGAACGACAAACCAGGGAGCCGAGTTCGAATTCCAGTTGAATTCCTTGCATTTACTTACGCGCAAATACGGTTTAATTCCTTGGGAAAGGTATTAATCCGTCTCTTCTCTCCAGTTATGGGTTAAATAATACGACAGTTTGGGTTCTAAAGCGTTGGCTAGCAACCAGTCTACGGCAGAAAGTAATGGCAACCAACTGCGGGATAATCTTCTGCCCAGTCAGTCATATCTCTTTAGAGACATAGTCGCCCAAAAAGTGTGTATCACGTATGGCACTTAACTGAACGTAAATAGAACAGAAAAGAGAGGAAAATGGAATTTTAGAAAGAAGCAAAAAGGAAATCTTACATAAAACAGGATTGACTAGGAGAAATAATGACAGGCGAAAATGATGGAAGAAGAGGAAGAAATAATTTCGTCCTTGCCTCGAGACTCAGAATATCTAAATGGAAATCCGAAGAAAAACTAAAGAGGACAAATGGCGTGACTAAAAGGGTACAATTATAGGTTCAGACCAGTTTTGCTTTACGTATGAAAGGCAAAACTGAACTAATATAAAAGCTCGCGTAAAAATAATGAGAAATATTGAGTAACGTTTTCGTAAGGCTTTTTCTAAAGAACTGAAGGAAAGATTTCTGCGATGCTGAAGTTGCACACAGCGATTAAAATGATAATCTTTGTATTCGATAAAGAATACATTTTAAGTATTTAATTTATAAAGTAAATCAAATTGTTATCGAAAAATAATCGTCCAGCAAACATCCCGATGAATATGTGAAGGTTTTCCAATAACCTAAATTCAGAAAAAATACAATGCATTAATATCATTATTATTCTTAAGAATTAAGAAATATCCCACATAGAAATATAATCATATAATGAGTTTAATGCTGAAATATATATATATATATATATATATATATATATATATATATATATATATATATATATATATACTGTAATAGTTGTTACAATGGTTTATAAATTCATAGAATCACTACACGTAAATTTTCGTGTTTCGAAGCTAGCCATGTATCTGGGCTGCTTCTTCTTCAGGTGATTTAGTTGATATGTGGATTATCTAGTTGAAAAGACCGTTTATTTGTGTTGGATTTGTTTTTTTATGTGTTTGTGGGGTTGGTCTGTAATTTGAATTCTGTTGACCTTTTTAGCGTCTTAGGGTTAAGTGTTTGTTGGTGGATAAGTTCAGGATAGGTTTTCCTATTTATGTTGAGTGGATGTAGTCTGCTGGCGCCGTGCGTGTTGTTATTTGGTTTGGGGGTTGGTAGGTGTTGTTTTGTTTTGGGGCTAGTTGCTTCTTACGTTAATTTTGGTTATTTTTTATTGGGATGTGTATTTTTTTTTGTTTTTTTAGTTTTTGTTTTTTAGAGTGTCGATATTTTCATTTATTTTTCTACTATTTTACTGTAGCTGCACTTGTTTTTGCTGGTATGGTATGGGGTTTGTTGTCTTTTTCTGTTTATTTATAGGGTTGGTTGTGTGTATTTTTTATATTTTTAGTGCGGTTTCGTAGGTGGGGTGTTTATTTTACATAAATTTTAGTGAGAAATATTTGCGATGCTTGCATATTACTGCTAATTCGTCTCTACGGTTTAATAAATCGTTACTGTTGGGGTACTGTAGAATGTGTAGCTTTTCACTTAGACATAAAGGGCAGGTGTCGTTAAGTGAGTTGCAAGTTCTAGTTTTTTCTAGGATTTTCCATTTTACTTTGGGTTTCTGTTTTGAATCCTTTAGCTTCCAAAAGTATGTGGAAAGGGATGTTTGGTTTCGGTATAAGCTGTTTTTAAATGAGGTTAGGTGCAAGTACCAGCGCTGCTTAAATATATTCTTAGTTGATCCGATATACACTTTATTTATAATTGGATTTTCGATGGATGTTATGTTGCATTGATAGATTATTGAGTTTGTATTTCTATTTAAAAAAATAATATATGCTGAAAATCAGGAAAAGTGTCATTTTTAAATTTCTTATAATTTTCAAGAAATATAAAAGATTTAAAGCTATGTATATGATTTTTTTGTTAGAATAAAAAAAAAACGGAATATAGAAGCCCAAATTGTTTAAGCAAATTAAAATAGTTTACTCTTGAGATTCACTAATTCTTGAAAGTTTTTTGAAGTGTTCAAAATGTTATTTTAGAATAAGATGAAAACCAAGTTCTTACCAAATTATTTCATTTTTTTTATACGAACATATGAGAAAGGGAGGATAGAACAATATTTTAATTCCGTAGACTTTTACCAGTAACATTGTTTCAGTAATAATATTATATGTAAAACAGTAAAAATTCGAGTGGGTTGAAAGTACTGGAAACATTGTATAGGGTTTCGTCAAGTAGCTTTAAATCATTCAATTCAACATCAAACATCTAATTCACCACAAAGAGAAATTAATGTAAACATTCAATGTCTGACTTGTTATGTAAACATGACCAGACAGATGACACTAGTGTATATATATATATATATATATATATATACATGACGCCAATTCTGTCGGGTTTCAATCCTGGGTTAAAAGCAATGGGAGTTTGACTGTACTGATGAGCTGTAACACAGCAAAGCAAATCTGTCTGCGGATGACTATTTACGCTCTCACACCCTGATTGAGCACTCTGGAAGGATGGTAGACTTTGAAAAACAGTAGTTACTCTGGCATGTACGCTTCACTCATTCAGTAATGAATTACAGCACTCTGGTTATTGGGCGTCTACAATGATAATATACGTGCTAAAAGTTTGCCTTCTTCTATCAAGCGCCCATAGCCCAGAGGTAGAATCGCCGACTAACACCAATTCTGTCGGATTTCAATCCTGGGTTAAAAGCAGTCGGAGTCTAACTAATGATGAGCTGTGATACAGCGAAAAAGATTTGTCTGCGGATGACTATATATATATATATATATATATATATATATATATATATATATATATATATATATATATACATTCTGGAGTACTTTGTCTGGAGTAAGTATACACAGCTTATAAACAACACGTTAAAATTTCCTTTCTCTGATTCCATGCGCTTGTGGCTTAGGTGGGTAGTGACAACGACTGACACGAAATCAGTCGAGTTTCGATCCCGGCTAGACGCAAGTGGATATGTCCAGCTACCCTGATGAGCTGTGATACAACAAAACAAGCTTGTATGCGGATGACTGATATATATATATATATATATATATATATATATATATATATATATATATATATAATTATTTAGAGAAAACTTTTAAAATTCAAAGTGTCGTATGTACATTTCGACATAGGATCTCAAATAGAGATTCTACGTCACGTCAGCGACATTGTTTTTTCCAAATTGCGAAAGCCCTGGGGTAGAGTGTGGGGGGTTTTTAGGTTAACAACGGTCACAAAGTAGAAAAGGACAGAGTTGGTAGTCGCAGGGTTACAGGGTGTTGAAACGGCATATTTTGGAAATTGAGGAATAGGAGTTCATATTTTATAAAGATAGACATCTAAATGAGTTAAATTACTTTTGAAAGTTAAGATTTTGGGCTGTTTGAAGAGGTGTATTTAGGCGAGAAGGAAAGGGTTTCAATATAAGATTTTAAAATTTTTTATTTAAGTTTATTTGATTAAACCTTTTAGGTAGAAGCGAGTTAAATGCCAATTACAGGAAGTTATCAGTTTAAAAATTATTAGAGAAAAAATATTAGAGAAAAAATATACATATACACATATATGTATTAACCAAGGAAAAAGGGCTTCAGTAACAGAATCCATATTTTCTAAAGATAGGCAGCTAAAGGAACTTGGGATAGGAAGGTAGGTGGGTTAAACTACTTTTTAAGGTTAACGTTAGGGTAAAATTAAGATTCAAACTTAAATTGAATACTTTTAATTTATATTCTAACATCTAGTCAACGGCGATTTAAATTCTACCTTTAAGTATTCGAAAAATTTGCCTTGTTAAAATTTTTTAATATTGATTAGGATCAGGTTCTTGGAATTTACCTTCCAACTCTTCCACTTCGGATTAAAGAAAAACAAAATATATATATATATATATATATATATATATATATATATATATATATATATATAGCTCGCGATAGTTAAATTTTTACCATCTATTATATTTAATTTCACTCTTAAGAGTTGTTTGTTTCTGCAAAATATGGTAGGGTCAGTTGGGCACTGTTCGTGAAAAAAAGAACACCATGACGTCATTCTCTCCACCGCATATTTGAAAATGACGTCCTATATTTCTTGGCTTTCGCGCCTGGAGATACAATGCGATCATTTTAAAGTGTTTGGATGTCAAAACAAAGGATTCTGAAAGAGTTGGATGAATCTAATAGTGATTACGAAGAAAGGGTAGTTTGGAAAACTCAATCTTTCCAATAAGAAAACAACTCACGAGTCTGTTGATGGGGACGTCATACAAATCACAGAAGCCTACAGTAAGTCAGTTGATGGGGTAGTGCTGCCTTGGGACAAGTGGGTGGCTGCTGGAAGATCCTTGACTGGCAACAGGATTCCATGACATGACACACAAGCAGAATTACCAATTATGGCTGTCGGACAATTTCTGTGACCACATCACCCCTTACATCTGTCCACTTAACTCCCTAAACTTCAACCCTCTTGATTATTATTTAAGGAGCGATGTTGTGCGAGATGCCAACGAAACTCTTTTTAACAGAAAAGACGAACTGAATGCAAGAAGTATGACGACATTTACTACCTTAAACAAGGAGACCGTCCAGAAGATTTGCAGAAGTTTCCGTAGTCTTCTGAAGAACGTTACTGAAGACAATGGCGATTTTATTGAATAATCTTTAGAATTTCAAGACAGTTTTTGTACTTACGGCTAATATATCTGTATATATACTGAACTCTCTCGTACATTCCAACATATGAGGATCTGACAATCTTATACATTTTTTATGTTTTGGTTGTATGTGAAGTTTGGGTCACTGTATCAGGCTAGGAAGTTTTTTCCCACCTTGCAATTATACAAATCAATAATCCGACTGTGCATTGAACACTGTTGTCATATCTGGTCAGACGTCCCTGCTATTCTTCTCAGGGTTCTCGACAAGTTTCAAAGGAGAATCTTAACGTAATCGGTTCGAACCTAGCAGCACGGCTCCAGCCACTTTCTCACCGGCGTGATGTGGCTTCCTTCTGTCTATTCTATAAATTTCATAGATTCTGCTCTGACTAGTTTATTTTACTGATGTTCCATCTACAAGAATTTACTCGAGCAAACAGACTGGCAACTAAGTCCCACCCTTTTATAGTTAAATCAACTGAATGCAGCGGTCTCTTCTACTCCCTCAGTTTCTTTTCTCGACCTTCACACCTGTGGAACTCCCTTCCGTATACTTGCTTCCCTGACAGCTACAATCTCCAAGAATTAAAATGCAACCTAAATTCTCGTCTCTTGTCCACTTGACTCCAATCATTCTCACGACATTTTCCCATCACCTTGGGTATCTTTTTCTTTTCCTTTCTCACTTTACCCTCGCAACTGTTTTCACACTGGTATTCTCAAACTTTACTCGCCTTTTCTCTGACACCCCCCCAGTAACTGGTTCGTCTTTCCCTTTGCTCTCCTCCTGCTTAATCTGTCACTTTCCTCTTATGTAGCCCATGCGCATCAGTGCCGGTACCCATTTGGTTGGGGTAAAACGATTAAAAAGTGACGCATAACACCTGTTTGTGACCTCTATATACCTCCACATATTGTGCAACAGCAATGATCTCGGAACAACAGGAATATTTCCAGAGGGTTTTCTCCGTTGTATTTCGTCTCATAACCGTTCAATACGTTGCTTTCGAATTTTCATTTACCATTCTGGTACAAATACCTTCAGTTATTTCTGTCCATGAAAAGTCGCTCAAAGTTAGTATGAGTCACATTGGTAGCTGAGAATTTACTCTTAAGCTTGTCGTTATATTAAGTCGCCGCCGTTCAACAGCTTCTGTTCACTGTCAAGATGGCTATACATGAGGACATGTCGTCACTCATCATTGCAGGAAATTATGTGACATCACAAAAGTCTCAATTCCACCAATATTTCATTTTGCAATAAGATCAGCATTATCGTCAAAATTATAACCAGAGATTGCGAGGAGAAAACATTTGTGGAAGACACCCGGCTGTTTGATATGAAACCTAAAGTTCACAATTCTGAACAACAGGGTGCGCAAAATGGGCGCTTTGTAAATCCATATTTTGATAGACAATTTGATTTCATTCTAATTCAATAGGCGTTGGCAAAAGTAATTGCAGGATGTGCTATCCGATTTGATTTTCCTTATATATATATATATATATATATATATATATATATATCTAGTGAGAGAGAGAGAGAGAGAAAAAGAGACAGATAGATAGATAGATAGATAGATAGATAGATAGATAGATAGATATGAACAGACTGAGATTGATAGACAGACAGACAAACTGACTGGCAGACAGACAAACTGGCAAGCCGACTTCAAATTCTGTCCGTGGTCCCTGCGTTTACTTTAGCAAAGTTATGTTTTCGAAAGTTATGAATGAGTCATTTCAGCTCCTAGATATGCTTTAAATACCGGGGCAGAATTGGCTTTTTACAAAGAGAAAAGAAACTGTAAAATGCAACTAGTTATAAAACTGAACCTCTTACGCTCTCCAACTTAGAAATTCACAGAAGAGATCAACACACAGTCAAACACACACACACACACACACGCACGCACACACACGCACGCACACACACACACACACACACACACACACACACTTGATAGTATCGATCGAGTTTATACTAAAAAGAGATAATTAAATATGGTAACAGTTTCATTTAAAATATGCTTGATACTTGAGGAAATTCAATGATATAACACAAATAACTAAAATAAATATAATGTCTCATTAATTCATTTATATATGAAAATAATTGCTGGATTTGATAATTATGATTATTCTCATTTTCTGAATTATAATAATGACAAAAGTTGTATATATATATATATATATATATATATATATATATATATATATATATTGTCTATATGTGGGTGTGTATAAGTATAAATGTAGCTTCAAAGATTGGTTTGAATGTATATATATATATATATATATATATATATATATATATATATATATATTAATCGTGTCACCCCAAGCAAGGCATTCCACTGCCACTATAGCGCAGGGGGTTGCATAGAGGGATTGGGTATGGGAAATGTCAGAAAGAGGGTGATAGACGACTTAGGATGTACATAGGGACAGAGTTGGAGAGAGTGATTGTCTATATGTGGGTGTGTATAAGTATGAATGTATATTTAAATATATATATCTATAAAAATATATAAACTGAAACTTTTTACTGCTTGTGATTGGTCGATTTTTTTTGTTTATTTTACACTGCCAATGATTGATATTTTTAAATGTTATATTATAGCGGGTTATCCATTCTTTTCCATTTTATAGTGGAAGTCCGTTCTAGTGAAGGGTAGTAGTATATTGTTGCAGATTAACGGAATTTGGCCATGCTGTAGATAGCCCACTATAAGTCATAAAAAGATTATAATTCAATTGAGTTGACAATTAACATTTTATGTATATACATATCAATTAAGGTTTTTACAATTAAAGTAATACTTGAAATATAGGTGCCACGGACGTTAAAATGTTCATGGCAATAAAATGCTGAAAAGAGAATTAATACTTAGGAATGTGGGAGCGTTCTAAGTAAGGAATGTCTTTGATGTTTTCGCTCCTTAGTTCAGTAAGTAGTTTTGAGACAGCGAAAGATAAGATGAGAGAGGTAAGGGAGGCTAGGATAGTAAGCCGATAGTAAGACGTAGGTCAAGGGGATACTGATTACACTTCTCTCTCTCTCGGGTCAGTCCGTGTGTGTCGGCCTGCGTCAGTCTGTCTGTCGATGCTTTCTGTATCGGCTTTTTATTTCGACTTTTTGGATCGCAGGTGATCATTTGGGAATTCATATCCGTATTTGCTTCTGGGCTTCCCATTGGCTTATAAATAATATTCGCGGAGGCACCCGAACTAGAAATTTAATATTTAATTAATTTTTAGTTTTCAACCGGAACATCTGCGCGAACACGGATGCGCACCGTCGAGTTTTCGTCATTTGCTTTTTGCTTGTGAGGCTGCAAACATCCGGTCCCTCGCTATGCTCAGTCGGTATCACCACAATATATATATAGCTTTTAATGTACGCATAAGTAATTGTTTTGTAATCAAAATTGTCCGACTTTGTTTCGATTTATAAAAGAGATGTAACGTTTTTCCAATTTTAAAACTCTTTTGTTTTCGTAGTTACGGATCTTATATTTCGTTATGTTTCCCTTATATATACTTTTTTGAGTTATAGACACTGTATTTTGAAAACACGGCGTTTAAATTGGTGTTTACTGTCTTTTTAATCTGATAATATTACCAATAGTCTTGAAGGTGGTGTTTTTAGTGTTTAGGATAGCGAACTGATTTCAGAGTTCATGAGAAAAGATGTTGGAAGGTAGTATTTTGAAAGTTGTATAATTTTTAGATTTTTTTGGTTTTGCTTTTGTGGATTTTATAAGCATATTTTTTGGCGTTTAGGATGAAATGTTGTGGTAGTAGAAAAGTTTAATTGTTTGTTAAATATCTCTCTCTTATTCAGATAAATAATTATGGTTTTGTGGATAGGTAGAGTGGGTTTTGTTTTAAAGATAATTTCTAAGAATAGTTACAAGTATTTTATTTGTTATGTTAGCATAAACTGATGAAACATCCACATTTGGCATAAATACGTTAATCATATTACTGTTTCTAATTTTATGGAGCAAGTCACCTGAATGGCTGATATGTGTGGTGCTAATGGTACCTAGGATTAGTGTAATTATTTTAGTGATAGCTCAAGCTAATTCATGGGGAGCACTGTTAATATCAGATATAATAGGTCTAGTAGGAATGTTTGGTTTATAGGTTTTGGATAAGTCATATAATGTGGATATATTTGCCTGATATTCTAGTAATTTGGACCAACATTTCTTTATCATTTTTCAGGGTTTTTTTATCTCTTTTGTTGAAATTTATATTTCAGTGTTTATTCTTTGTTTATCGGTTTGTATATATGTGTTGCAATTATTTAAAATGAATTCTAATTTTTCAGTGTAGATGTTTCTATCTATTAAAGCTATACCACCTTCTTTGTCAGATTAGGTTATGATTATATTTATGTTAGATAATTTATTTAAAATAGATATCTCCTGAGTAATGTAGTTTCAATGCGATTAGTGAGGATTGATGCTGATATGTCATGGTCGAAAAAGTTTTTCATAATCCACGTGTTTGAAATTCTGGTTTTTAGATAAGGTAGTGGTTGTGTCCTATTTCGTTAGTTCTGTTGCAAATTGTAGGCCTAGGATCAAAGACTCATTTTCAATGGAAGAGAGTTTGTGTTTAGAGATGTTTTAGATGTGATGCACTTTACTGATATCTTTTCATTTGCTATTAACAGATTGGTTTGGGAGTTTAAGTTTTAATCGGTTTTGTTTTCTCGTTGTTTGCATCCGATATTTTTCGTTGAAAAATTTGACTTTGCAATTGGAGAAGATGTTGTTTCATACGTAGCGTTTTGCCAACTGATGTGGCTTGGTAAGTGGTGATTTCTTTTGGTGTTTGAGATTCTCAGTACGCACACACACACACACACAAACACAAACACACACACACAAACACAAACACACACACACATCATATATATATATATATATATATATATATATATATATATATATACTACCGGGCATAAATATTAGTGTTTAAAAAGAAATGATAAATTTTATCCTATTTTTTAGTATTTATTGCCAAGTCGACGTGATGTAATGGTTAGCAAGCTTGTCTTGCTAAAACAGTTACAACTTAGTTGTGAGTTCGAACCTCAATAGGTGCCCCATACTTACGAATCAGGATGTGTGTTGTGGGGCAGTGGATATCGGCTAGGAACGAGAAATCGGGGAGCCGAGTTCGAATTCCAGTTGAATTCAT